>OY756963.1:27899054-27901554 GCA_963580455.1 Euonymus europaeus | reverse complement strand
TAAACCCTAAACCCTAAACCCTAAACCCTAAACCCTAAACCCTAAACCCTAAACCCTAAACCCTAAACCCTAAACCCTAAACCCTAAACCCTAAACCCTAAACCCTAAACCCTAAACCCTAAACCCTAAACCCTAAACCCTAAACCCTAAACCCTAAACCCTAAACCCTAAACCCTAAACCCTAAACCCTAAACCCTAAACCCTAAACCCTAAACCCTAAACCCTAAACCCTAAACCCTAAACCCTAAACCCTAAACCCTAAACCCTAAACCCTAAACCCTAAACCCTAAACCCTAAACCCTAAACCCTAAACCCTAAACCCTAAACCCTAAACCCTAAACCCTAAACCCTAAACCCTAAACCCTAAACCCTAAACCCTAAACCCTAAACCCTAAACCCTAAACCCTAAACCCTAAACCCTAAACCCTAAACCCTAAACCCTAAACCCTAAACCCTAAACCCTAAACCCTAAACCCTAAACCCTAAACCCTAAACCCTAAACCCTAAACCCTAAACCCTAAACCCTAAACCCTAAACCCTAAACCCTAAACCCTAAACCCTAAACCCTAAACCCTAAACCCTAAACCCTAAACCCTAAACCCTAAACCCTAAACCCTAAACCCTAAACCCTAAACCCTAAACCCTAAACCCTAAACCCTAAACCCTAAACCCTAAACCCTAAACCCTAAACCCTAAACCCTAAACCCTAAACCCTAAACCCTAAACCCTAAACCCTAAACCCTAAACCCTAAACCCTAAACCCTAAACCCTAAACCCTAAACCCTAAACCCTAAACCCTAAACCCTAAACCCTAAACCCTAAACCCTAAACCCTAAACCCTAAACCCTAAACCCTAAACCCTAAACCCTAAACCCTAAACCCTAAACCCTAAACCCTAAACCCTAAACCCTAAACCCTAAACCCTAAACCCTAAACCCTAAACCCTAAACCCTAAACCCTAAACCCTAAACCCTAAACCCTAAACCCTAAACCCTAAACCCTAAACCCTAAACCCTAAACCCTAAACCCTAAACCCTAAACCCTAAACCCTAAACCCTAAACCCTAAACCCTAAACCCTAAACCCTAAACCCTAAACCCTAAACCCTAAACCCTAAACCCTAAACCCTAAACCCTAAACCCTAAACCCTAAACCCTAAACCCTAAACCCTAAACCCTAAACCCTAAACCCTAAACCCTAAACCCTAAACCCTAAACCCTAAACCCTAAACCCTAAACCCTAAACCCTAAACCCTAAACCCTAAACCCTAAACCCTAAACCCTAAACCCTAAACCCTAAACCCTAAACCCTAAACCCTAAACCCTAAACCCTAAACCCTAAACCCTAAACCCTAAACCCTAAACCCTAAACCCTAAACCCTAAACCCTAAACCCTAAACCCTAAACCCTAAACCCTAAACCCTAAACCCTAAACCCTAAACCCTAAACCCTAAACCCTAAACCCTAAACCCTAAACCCTAAACCCTAAACCCTAAACCCTAAACCCTAAACCCTAAACCCTAAACCCTAAACCCTAAACCCTAAACCCTAAACCCTAAACCCTAAACCCTAAACCCTAAACCCTAAACCCTAAACCCTAAACCCTAAACCCTAAACCCTAAACCCTAAACCCTAAACCCTAAACCCTAAACCCTAAACCCTAAACCCTAAACCCTAAACCCTAAACCCTAAACCCTAAACCCTAAACCCTAAACCCTAAACCCTAAACCCTAAACCCTAAACCCTAAACCCTAAACCCTAAACCCTAAACCCTAAACCCTAAACCCTAAACCCTAAACCCTAAACCCTAAACCCTAAACCCTAAACCCTAAACCCTAAACCCTAAACCCTAAACCCTAAACCCTAAACCCTAAACCCTAAACCCTAAACCCTAAACCCTAAACCCTAAACCCTAAACCCTAAACCCTAAACCCTAAACCCTAAACCCTAAACCCTAAACCCTAAACCCTAAACCCTAAACCCTAAACCCTAAACCCTAAACCCTAAACCCTAAACCCTAAACCCTAAACCCTAAACCCTAAACCCTAAACCCTAAACCCTAAACCCTAAACCCTAAACCCTAAACCCTAAACCCTAAACCCTAAACCCTAAACCCTAAACCCTAAACCCTAAACCCTAAACCCTAAACCCTAAACCCTAAACCCTAAACCCTAAACCCTAAACCCTAAACCCTAAACCCTAAACCCTAAACCCTAAACCCTAAACCCTAAACCCTAAACCCTAAACCCTAAACCCTAAACCCTAAACCCTAAACCCTAAACCCTAAACCCTAAACCCTAAACCCTAAACCCTAAACCCTAAACCCTAAACCCTAAACCCTAAACCCTAAACCCTAAACCCTAAAACCCTAAACCCTAAACCCTAAACCCTAAAACCCTAAACCCTAAAACCCTAAACCCTAAACCCTAAACCCTAAACCCTAAACCCTAAACCCTAAACCCTAAACCCTAAACCCTAAACCCTAAACCCTAAACCCTAAAC
>OY756963.1:27891554-27894054 GCA_963580455.1 Euonymus europaeus | reverse complement strand
ACACGGAGTCTGATAACAGATGGAGGCCTGGCCGTCCCTTCAAACATCCGCTTGTTTCTTTCGAACCAGAGCTCGTAGATGGCAGCTGAGAAACAGACTTTTGCAACCACATGGCGAAGAGCAGTTCCAGCGAAATGGTTTGCTGCCCAATCAGCCAGAGTTGGCCATGGAAGCTTGGGCCAGGTGACTTGAGTTTTCACAGAAATAGGGTCCCAGACAGCACTTGCATATTGGCATTGGAAGAAGAGGTGGCTGTGACTTTCTTCCATAGCATGGCATAACACACATTTTGCTTGATTCACCAGACCATACTTCAACAACCTATCCAAGGTCCACAGCCGATTGCAACTTGCAATCCAAAGAATAAACGAATACCTTGGCACATGATTCGGAAACCACAGAAGATGGTGAATGGAAGATACAGCTCTCCTCTCACGTAAAGTGTCCCATGCAGATTTAATAGAGAACTTACCTCCATGTCTACCTTGCCAGGTAACAGAGTCCGCACGGCCAAAAGCTGGAGCAGAATTGACATTATCAAAAATTGCTTGCAAGTGAGCATTATAGGTAACAGGGAAAGACCATGCTCCAGTCTCCGAGATGATTGCAGAAACTTTTGCTGCCCATGGTAGACCAGTGGCCAGTAATTCACGAGGAGAGAAAAGATCACAGAGTGGCCCAGTAGGTAGCCAGTAATCAGTCCATAGGGCTGTATCGTGGCCATTTCCTATAGAGTGCCGAAAGAGAGCACGACTCCAGGGTCTACTCTGAAGGAGCTTCCGCCAGGTCCATGACGGGCTATTTGGCATTGTGACTTGCCAAAAGCTCCTACCTTTTAATAAGTTGGATCGTACCCAAGTAGCCCAGGAAGATGTAGTTGAGGATAGCAAAGTATAAAGTCTTTTGAGCAAAGCGGCTTTGTTCCAAACAGCCAATCCTTTGATTCCAAGCCCACCTTCGCTCCTTGGAAAACAAAGAGAGGTCCATGCGATTTTCGCTCCATGAGAGTTCAAAGATAAACCTTTCCATAGAAAGGCTGCCAGGATACTTTCAATTCTGTTGATGCTGCTAACTGGCAACATGAAGACTGAAGACCAATAAACCTGAATTGAGAATAAAACTGAATGGATTAATTGTAGCCGTCCTGCATAAGATAGAGATTGGGATGTCCACAGCCGAATGCGAGCTAGGATCCTGTCTACAAGGGGCTGGCAATCAATATGTCGAAGCCTGGTAGTGATAAGAGGAACTCCTAGGTAGCGAATGGGGCAAGTACCAAGCTGAAACCCAGTCACTATAAGGATTTGCTGAGCCACATCATGGGAGACACCTGAAACAAAAAGGTTACTCTTATCTGGATTAGGGACCAACCCTGAAAGTGAGGAAAAGAGGTCCAAACATCCCTTGACTAGCTGCACAGATGCAACATTTGCAGAGCAGAAAATCATTAAATCATCAGCAAAACTAAGGTGCGTTATACTATTCCGCTGACAGCGCCAGTGGTATTTGAAGCTGGGATTCTGAGACACATTCCTCATAAGACCGCTGAAACCTTCCATTGCTAGAATGAATAAATAGGGTGATAGGGGGTCTCCTTGCCGTATACCTCGTGATGAGCCAAAATATCCCTCAAGGGAACCATTAATAGAAACAGAGAATGTGGGAGTAGTTACACATTCCCGAATCCAGCTTATCATCAATGGAGGTAAACCTGATGCCCTTAAGCAAGCGAAAATAAAACCCCAATCAAGGGTGTCAAAAGCTTTACGAATATCTACTTTCATGGCACATCGAGGAGGCCCATGATTCAAATGATAATCCCGTAGGAGTTCTTGGGATAATAGAATATTATCAGATATATTCCGGCCACGAACAAAAGCAGATTGGTTCGAGCTAATGATACCAGGCAAGACCTCTTGAAGTCTACCAGCTATGATTTTTGCAATGCACTTGTAAACTGTGTTGCAACATGAGATTGGCCGAAAATCACTTAGCAGAGTGGGGTTCTCTATTTTAGGGACCAAAACAATCTTAGTGGTATTCATTGCTTTGAGGAGCCGGCCCGAACTGAAGAAAGATTGTACGGCATTGATCACATCTGTACCAACAATGTCCCAAGTTTTTTTTAAAAAGTAGGAAGTATACCCATCTGGACCAGGGGATTTGTCATCCGGAATATCGAAAATAGCATGTTTAATCTCCTCTGCAGTAACTCTTTTTATCAAGCTCTGCACTTGGTCAGGCGAAACCTTGGATGGGAAGAGGCCATCGATATCATAATCCAGAATAGCTGGATCACCCCTGAACATGTCAGAAAAATATTGCACTGCTAGAGAAGCAATTTCATCTTGCTTGCAAGTCAAGTAACCATCACTCCTAGTAAGAGAGTTTATCCTGTTGCGGGTTTGCCTGTGAACTAAAGATTTGTGGAAGAATGTCGTGTTTTTATCACCCAATCGCAGCCACTGTACTCTTGATTTTTGTTTAAAGAAAGCCTCCT